>JAVTVY010035866.1:0-14690 GCA_036873755.1 Hanleya hanleyi
ATTCCTCCTTTGGGTAGTGTGACCTTTGATCTTTAAATCAATTGATTTGAAAATATGCTCGATTTGAAAATAAATTTCTGTCATGGAAATACGCCTGTAAACTTTGGTGGAGATCAGTTGACAGACTTGGACCCAAAATTATTAAATGCAGGATTTGTCTCTATTTTACAACATTTGTGCTCAATTTGAAATGAAACCATGCAATCGTTTTCTTGTAATCATGGGGGACACATGGACAAACATGACACATTTATAATCCTTGAACCTGAAAGGTGGCTCAGTTGGGGAGGAAGTATCAGTCCTAATGGATTTATAACTTATTAACACTCCTCATACTTACCAGTCTTACAGATCTTAAATTCTTTAAATAATTTTGCACCCAACAGGCCTCCCGACGAGTGGCGAGTGATCACTCGCGCGTGCCTCATACTCGCCTGGATTCCGAAAATGGCGAGTTATCAATCACTCGCCAGTTCATTATGATCTCCATTTGAAAAATATTTCTTCCTACAATAAAATAGTATCTGGCTCACGTCTTGGCGGAACCAAATATACTAAACCGCAATCGATAAACCGTCCAGTCACATTTCGACGGCCCCATTTCGAGTTGTTGTTGTTTCGAGTTTATCCATTACGATTACGGACCATGCTGCCAAGGATGGCCGCACTGAGGCTGTGTGCAAATATGTAACTTGAAGCTGAGATGAAGTGGAATCTTCAGAATGAATAAGATATTTAGCTCCCGGGAAATTCTGTATTAATTTTTCAAGATATTCTTATTCCTGTTTCTGCTAAAATGTCCATAATATCGCTTACAGGAATATGTGGTGTCTTTCCGCCTGGTTGTTGTTTTCGGACTAGGATTGATTGCTGCTTCTGTACCTAGTTGTACTTTTCCTTGGACACTCGCCATATCCGCCCGCTACTGAGAACGCTGTTCGGTCGGTTTATTTGTCATTGCACAACTTGTTTTGACAAGCAAATTGCAATCGTGACGAAAGGAAAACCTGGTACGTTTGTTTTACTTAAAAGACAATTATGGAAATTTACTGAATCCTGTGTTTGTTGTCAATTATTTTTCTTGCTGATGTGGAAATTCACTCGCCTGTGAAGCTTTTCAGGAGAGTGACTGAAACACTCGCCAACACTCGCCTGACGCCAAATTCAGGAGAGTGACGAATCACTCGTCTTTGATTTACTCCTCGGGAGGCCTGCCCAATGATCCCATATCCTGAATATTTCATAGCTTTATAGCTCTATGGGGTCAATATGTCTGTTGACTTGGAATACTCCACTTCTTATCAAAGAGGAAAGGAGAGGAGGATGAATTTATCCATACCCCGACATTTCTGCTAAATTAGCACTTCCTAAACCCCTATACCTGTGTAATGGAACATGCCGTGCATCGCTGTATGCGGTACATCAAATTCCAAGTTAATTATGGTCATGTGAATTTGAATGAGTGCAAGAAAAAATAACAAATGGTAAAACATTATGACTGGCTGATGCTCATGTTAATGGGGAACCAGGAGATTTTACAAGTGAAATGGGAGCGTTAACATTACTGTTTATGTGATTATATAAACTGGAACTTTTTCACTATAGATCAAGATCTACAGAAATATAGAAACTTAGAAAATATATATACATACATTGACGATCTCATTCCACTCAGGTTTGTTGTTGTGGTAGAAGACCGAGGACAGATATTCACTGGTAGGGGGTTCCCCACTTCCACCACTAAGACAGTTCTGGAATCATATAGTAATAGAGTATGTTAAATTTGACATTGCACGCACACATCAAGAAACTGACCAACTGTACAAAACACATCAATATAGGCTTTCATTCATGGGGATTATGATTCAACCATCTAATCAGCCCTTCCCACATTAGTGCAATTTTCTGAGTAAATCAACTTCCAGTTTTCCCAATGATTATTAAATTACCTGAATTTGGTTGCCATCGCCATCAAACACCGTCATTCTGACTTCAACATTTCGAGCAACTTTCTTATTTCCCTTCTCAAACTCGCCAGTGTAAATGTTGATGTACAAGTCATTTCGGACATCAGCTGTTAGGAGAATAAAATATTTGTTTTACATGAAAACAATCCTAAGTGAGTTCTTGAGGCAAGGTAACCACATCTCAAATTTGGAAAGAATCTGTTCCGGTTTGTTATTGTTGTCCGGAAATAAAATCAGAGAGATCTGGTACCAGTGTCAGTGGACAAAAATACTATTCCTAGTCTTTTCAGGACTTTCCAGGACTTTAAGGGACCTATGACTAAATTTAGGACTTCAAAGGTCTTTCAAGGCATAGAATATGAATTTTGACATTCAAGGAGTTTCCTCATTTTCATGGGCTGGAAGGAGCCCTGGAAGTTTCTCTACATTTTCCTTAAAATTTTCCATTTTTTTTTCTCAAAATTTGTATCAAACTTTCTAAGGGCTGTTCCATTTAAAAATATGTAACCCGGAGAAAAATGTTCTCTCTATTGGTGCGTGGGTTGTCAGGAGATGAAATCTCTTAGTCCGTCCTCCAGTGTCCAAAATTGCTTCTCTTGAGAAGATTGTTACAGCCTGCCAAAAATAGTATTGCTTCTATGGGTGGGCCCTCTTTTACCAATATGCATTTTGTTATTTGGAAAGGGATTCCTTTTTAATGGAAATTGATGTGAAAAATCGCGGAAAACGAGCTTTATCCGGTCCTTGACATTCTTCGTTGCGCTCTGACGACTTCCGGCTGTTTGAAGTGGTCTCCCTTGAAAACAAAGAACGGGCGTGGGCCGAGTGGTCTCCCTTTACTCCTTTCGGATATTTCCGTGGTTTTTCCGTTCAGGGTAAAATGGCGGACTGGAATTGTAAATCTGTTGGCGAATGGTTGAGGCGGGAGGGCTTGGGACAATATGTCCAAACCTTCGAATGTGAGACATTATTTATTCAATATGTATTCATCGAACGCGAAATACTAATCACTTGCAAATATGTCTTGTAACGGCGTTCTTGAAAATATTCACGGTACATCGTGACACCACATGGTCCTGGGCAAATCCAAAGGGTAAGTGTGACGATAGGCCTGTATCAATGAATACTCACGTGGACTGTTTATATTTTGAACAATAGCCGTGCGTACGCAATAGCTGGCTGGCAAATATGGGTGGGTGCCTTTTCCCTTCCAAATAAAAAATGTGGGTGGGTGGGCTGCTATGATGAAAAAAAAATGCTTCTCTCCCAGTTTGTACTGGACATTTATTTGCTGTGCTTGGTGGAGGCAAGAAGAATTAATTTGCATATATTGGTGGTTGGGGTGTACAAAGTTTCCCTTTCTGGGGGGGGGGTACATCTTTTTAAATGGAACAGCCCTAAGCAGGTTTAGACAATACTACTACATTTACTCATAGATCAATGAGATTTTCCCCATCAAAGTTTCAATATATCCAACTGTAAATGACCGGGTTAGGTCTTCAGCCTGTTATATCTAGTTTTTGATTTCTTCCACCTTTTCATGTTCTGAGTTTATAGAAGAAGGAGGGGGGGGGGGGGAGTTTGTTAAGTACCCATACTTACCAGGCTTGATAACATCAGGGAAGCCAAGTTTGTTGGTCAGAGCCACAGGTCTACTGAAGAGTAGAGGGTTCTCTAACCTGACCTGCTGTAGATCTCCCTCTAGACACATAAACGACACCACCATACCTGGAAACAAAATGTCAGCTGGAGCTATAGGTGTGCAGTGCCATAGCCAAGTTTCAATGTCTTCGTTCATTCCATCACTACGCCATGCTGCCTCTTATTCAATTTACATGTATAATCCGGGACCAATAAGCTCCATGGGCAATACGGTTCTATCTGACAATAAAATAACCCCTCCCCACTCTCTGTCCAGTATTTTTATCAAGTTTGGCAAACAGTTTTATGGCTGTGAGGAGATGATGTGTATGCAATCCTTCTTCAAACATCAATGGTTAATTGAATTTCCCCAGTTCACCGCCATCATCTTAGTGTGGGTCATATGATAGGCAAGTTTTGCGCAGCGTACCGATCACGTGACCTGTACGAAGATGGCAGTATGGTACTACTAAAAATTCAACTGGCTGTTGATGTTTGAAGACTGATTGCAGTCACATCAGCTCCTCACAGCTATCAAACTTTGAGCTATCAACAGCTAGTGCGGGCGCTCAGGATTCACACGTAATTGACCAGTCATCATAAGGAATATAGATAAACCCGAATCTGGAAATATAGATTATCAATAAGAGTGGTCATTTATCTGATTTTTATCACACGAGTTTGATGAAATCCATATGAAATAAGCTTCAGCAAGTTTCGTATGGATTTTGTCAAACAGGTGAGATAAAAATCAAATAAATGACCACGAGTCTGATGATTTATTTTTATCTCGAATCACAACATTTTAGAATGTAAACATGGTAAAAGTTGAAAAAGAATCGAAAGATACTCAACAAATATGTACGTGTCTGATACAGGTTTTGTATCACATAGATGTGTCATATTGCTTTTGGCTGCTGTGATGTGAGAATATCAAGTTAGTATCGAGTCTAAAATTGATTGACTCACCTAAGTTAGGTATCCCAGAAGACACAAATCTTCCTCCCTGTGCTTGTTTTTTTATCAAACTTTCAACCAGTTGAGGGAAATGAGATTCATTCTCTATACAACTGCAATAGTTGAAGAAAACAAAAAGGATTTCACAAGCATATATTGTTGATCATGAAAAGGAGGATAATTCACATCAGAAAGATTATTTTATCTGAAAGAAACATGAAAATGGAACACATTTTATTCCTACTTTGTAAATAGTTTCATGTTGCAGTTAGACATTTAACATGATGTAGCATAAAGTGCTCCGACTAAAAACCAGCATGGCATAAATATCAAAATTTGGACAGATAGAACACAGCAATAAATTATTATAAGCATATCTGTAAATCAATGCCATTTGTAAACTGTGTCACTTTGAGTGACCTACATGTATTCTTCCAAATACATGAATATTAAGGCCATAAAAAATAATTAAATGTTTCTCACAGACTTTTTCTAAGATAATAGAGTGGGTGGGCATTTATTAATTTATTTTATAATATTTTGGTGTTGTGGGTGTTTTTTTCCTAATATTTTCTTTTTCTAAATATTACTCTTTGTTGCTTATTTTCATAAAAGTATAAGACCCACAATCAGGTGCAGGGATTCCGCCAGAAAAAAAATTCCGGGTCCGCAACATACGCGGGAGCGAAGCGACTAAGTCTGAGGGAGCGTAGCGATCGAATGGGGGGAGAGTCCGAGAGGGGGGTATCCCCCCTCTCGGCGGCAGAAATTTTTTGATAATTGCCATTTAAATTGATGGCCTGAGAGAGCGTCTAGAGATGGATTTTATTATAAAGATTAACAACAGGAACGTCTGTTTAAAGTGTATTTACACTCTTTGCTACGTATGTATTACCCCGATAATTTGAACTTGGAAGCAGAAATCTTCCGGGACGGTCGCTAACCGAGTCGATACGCGGACGTGGTGGAGAGCACCAAGCTCTACCAGGCATTCATTCTGCTTCGCGCCTCTCCATGGGAGAGCACATGTCGACATGAACAGATTTTGATAGTGAGAGCTGAAAAACATCATGGCAAACAAAATTATGCCCTCAGATGATCTAATAATATACCCTAATGGTGACAGTTGTTAACTTGACCTTCCAGAGCTTCTACTTTCATTTCCGCGGCCTGCGCTGGAAGAGTACTAAACACAAGATACGGTATCTGGCTGGATGGACAGACTGTAGTCGCAGACTGTTAGCTGGAAATACCTCGGGAAGCGGGAAATTTTCCACGTGCTCCAGAGAACCGTCAGGTCATTGTCCTAATTCCGGCAATTGCCGTCTTTTCAATTTGAATTTCCAAATGTGTTTTCATTGATATTCACGAAGGGAAGACTTGGAGGGATATAAAGTAACATTTTAAACCTTTAGCTACAATTTTACTTCTTAACAAGCGGACCAAAAGGGGAATTTTTATTTCATTCAGTGGGGGGAATGGGTCCGTTGACGGACCCAAATAGACCCTAGCGGAATCCCTGAGGTGTCAGATCAAACATTCAGTAAGCAGCCATTGTCTAAACAGAACATAATCAAATATTGCTTGCAGATTTTTTTCTTCCAGTTACTGTTCTATGAATACGGTATCCCTGTAATAATTCAATCACAAGAAATTTTCCACCACAAAATCTGGGGTGATCAAATTTATTAGAACAGAAGTTGACAAAATGGTCCAAAATTATGTGGATAATCCATTATTTCTTTGTTATTTCAATGACTTAAGAGGATGATGTATTATAACAGCTGATTGATGTTTGTCCCCAACATTTGAGGTGATTGAATTTAGATAGGAGGATTAAATTATTAGAGGGATTACCATATCATAGCTGTCTTTGAGTCTGTCAGGGATGTCAGGGATATACAATGTGTCTTCTAGCTGTCATTTGTCTGCATACATCCAAAATTGAACATATTTTGTTGACAGAAACAATTGCCCAGTCCTTGAGCTGTTGAACACGGCCTTTACTTTTCCCGGAGAAAATGCATGCCAACACAAGATAAGGAAAATAACTTTTTAGGATCTTTAGAATGCCTCAAAATGAAAAGAATGGACCATCTGTTTCCTAGTTCCTCTGAAAACCATAACCATGAACAGGAAGACAGTGGACTATATCAACAAGCGTTCTGAGAACCCCAACATCTCGCCTTGCGGGGTCATCCGCCGAAGGTGCAGCAGTATTGAAAGCATACATGTAGAGCAAACGATAAGGTCTGGAATAGGTGATGCGGTACAGACAATAATGTCCGGAATAGATTATCTGAGACAGGCAGTAACATCAGCCCCATGTGGGATTACTGGTATATAAGTTAATCCCATGCAGGATGGTTAGGTCAGTGCCGTCGGATTACTGGTGCATAGAGCAGTCCAGTGTGAGATTACTGCTGGATAGGTCAGTCCCATGTGAGATTACTGCTGGATAGGCCAGTCCTGTGTAGGATTACTGCTGGGTGGACCAGTCCCGTGTGTTATTACTGATGGATAGACCAGTCCCCTGTGGGATTACTGCTGGATAGTCCAGTCCCAAGTGGGATTACTGCTGGATAGGCCAGTCTGTCTGGGATTACTGCTGGATAGATGAGTCTCGTATGGGATTAATGCTGGATAGGACAGTCCCGTGTGGGATTACTGCTGCATAGGCAGTCCAGTGTGGGATTACTGCTGCATACAGCAATCCTGTGTGAGATTATGGCTGGGGAGGCCAGTCCCATGTGAGATTACTGCTGGATAGGCTAAACCTGTGTGGGATTACGGCAGGATAGGTCAGACCCATGTAGAATTATGGCTGGATAGGTCAGTGCCATGTGAGATTACTGCTGCATATTGCAGTCCAGTGTCATATTACTTCTGGATAGATCAGTCCCATGTGAGATTACTGCTGCATAGGCCAGTCCTGTGTGGAATTACTGCTGGATATGCCAGTCCCATGTGAGATTACTGCTGGATAGGCCAGTCCGGTCTGGGATTACTGCTGGATAGGTCAGTTCCGTGTGGCATTACTGCTGGATAGGCCAGTGCCATTTGGGATTACTGCTGGATAGGTCAGTCCTGTGTGAGATTACTGCTGGATAGGCCAGTCCCAAATGGGATTACTGCTGGATAGACCAATTCGATCTGGGATTACTGCTGGATAGTTGAGTTCCGTATGGGATTACTGCTGGATAGGTCAGTCCCGTGTGGCATTACTGCTGGATAGGCCAATGCCATTTGGGAATACAGCTTGATAGGTCAGTCCCGTGTGGGATTACTGCGGGAGAGCTGAGACCTAGGAAAACATGAAACATGTCCACCAAGTTTTATAATCATCCCACGAAAGATTCAACAAACTTTCCATGTACAGATCTACATGTAAATTTTTGCCCAACAAAAACCTTATCAATGGAAAGGTACAAAGTCTAAAATGCAATAATTAGGACAAAAATTCATATTTAATGTCATATTTCTTAAATAGCACATGCACATCGTCGAATCATATTGAACTTGGGTAGCAAGTGTCAAACTCATCCAATGAAAGCTGACAGCTTCAGAAAATTTTCCATGTACAGGTGTACATCTATATACATGTAAATTATTATTGGCAGATTACTTAGACAAAACCCTAAGTATGAACAAAAATTAATATTTCATCTCCTAAATAGCACAGGTACATCTTCTAATCATAAGAAACATGTGTACCAAGTTTCATAATCATTCAATGACAGCTGACAACTGTAGCAAACTGTGGTGTACAGATGTACATGTGCACTTCAGCTAAACGCAAAACTCCATCATTTGCCATAATTTGGAGAAATATTAATATTTCATCCCAAAAATAGCACAGGTACATTCTCTAATCATAAGAAACATGTGTACCAAGTTTTGTAATCATCCAATGAGAGCTGACAACTGCAGCAAACTCACCATGTGCATGTACATGTATACATATGCCTACATGTACAATTTACCCTAAACAGAAAACTCATTCATTTGCCATAATTTGGAGAAAAATGAAAAATTTGAAAATCAATTTTCCTATTTCTAAGCTTAAACTTACCTTCACATACCTTATTGCTATCGTGTTCCTACGCGATTGCCTATTGTAACACATTACCACAGAAACAAAATAATCCCCTGAGCTCCCCAGTGCCCATGCGCGAGTACCCAGAATCCAATCTGTCCGACCACGTCACTTCCTTCTTTCCTATTCAATCGCAGTGTGAATAACCCATTAGCGGGGAGGCTGGGAGGGCCATCACAGTATGTGAAGGTAAGTTTAAGCTTAGAAATAGGAAAATTGATTTTCAAATTTTTCATATTTCTTGCGCTGTAAAACTTACCTTCACATACCTTATTGCTAGAATATCATAGCAGGACGGAGGGAATAGTGGTCGAAAACAGAAAGGAATCTCAAGCATAGGCGAAGGGGAAAACAGGAGTCAGCCAGGTAATCGAGTGCCATAAACACATGTAAGATGAGTATATTATGGCTATCGATCTATCACCCGGCCCCGATAAGAGGGCACTGTGAATAGGCTGACAGGGCACTAGACCGAAACGTCTTCCCCCCCCCCTCCCTTTTTTTGAAAATTGGGGAGAGCAAACACTTACCAATTTTCAAAATTGGTAGACTCACTAGGTCTAGTGCATACATGTCGACGGGTATCAACGGCCTGGGCGCCACCTGCGGACCCAGAGTGTAGAAATCCCGTCTCAACAGCATCCAATTCCGGAGGTGATGACAGACAGACGTATCGCAAACCTCCAGATTACAGCCCTCAAGATGTCAAATGTCGTCCACGGAAATGTCAGATCATAGAAATCAGGATGTCCGTACAGTCCTGATCTGATGAATCCAAACCTAGGAGAATGTTACCTCCGCAGGTACGTCCGTGTACGCCAAACGAGAAGTTTTGAAAAGCTAGGAAAAAGATATTTCATATTTCCTGCTTTATACGAGGGCGTAAATATGCCGTTGACGAAGGTCCAGAACAAACGCACGTGTTATAACACAAGAGCGCTATGAGGGCCCATAACTCTGCCATCTAATTTAACTTGGACAGAGGCGGGTTGACGGTCTCCGGAAATTAAGTCATAAAGCGACTGATACTGATGACAAATCCCGGAAGTGTAGAACCCGTAGATATGCTGGGATGACGAAATCCGGTTCATACTTCATGTAACACACGACAATGCATAAATTAGCGACGTCTGGGAGGAAAAATATGACTAAGGTTTTAGTGCCCATCAGCTGCACCAAGACGTAGATAATAGTTTCCCACATGAAGTATCTGCCGGACGCTCGCCGTAACAAGCTACCAGACTAAAAACATCGTCATCTATGATCACAGTAGGTTATTATTTGATGTCGTACATGTAGGCTGAAAGACACTCTTGAAAACGATACAGCGCCAAAACCAGCTCCGGAACTGCAACGTCTGGAGTGAATCTCAGTATCCATCGGAAAGCGACGGAGTGAACAAACGACTCCATCCATCCATCCATCCTTCTCCAGGAAGTGGAAAAAAGATTTACGTGGAACGAGGCGTTGACACCTGAACAACCCGAGATATCGCATATCATTACACATACGTCGCTCGCTGAACAAGATCTCCGTTCCTAACCCATACGTTTAAATCGGATGTAAGGTGAAGAGAGGAGCTACTATATGGCGTCCTCGATGAAAACACCCGAGATGGAAGGGCTTCTTGTTCTGGAAGACGTATTACGTGAAGATGCTCTGAAGACAAACCAAATCATTTTCAAGAAGAAAAGCTGGCTGATGGGGAAAACCGGAACTGGGTCAGATAACATGTACTGATGCCACTGACCGGAAACCGGTCGCCGAAATAGTTGTCATCAGAGTAGCAGCGGCCGAAGAATGTGTCCTCCAGCAAGGATACGCCATAAACATACGCAAGACGCTGCCATGACTGCTGGGATCGTAGTATGAGAAATATAAACCGGAATCATAAAGTCGCTGAAACTTCTCATAACTGAAGCATTCGACCTGGCGGTCTACGAGTAGCTGTCACCCGGTCGTAAGAACCTGATAGAGAGTTCGACATACCGGAAACGTGACAAACTCGTAGCGACGATCCCTAGAAGCAGTAGTCACTGGGGAAACATCACTGTTCCCTGTGCTTGTTTATGAAGGTCAAAAGCTATGATGTCTGACACAACACAAGCGTTGCATGGTTATTGAGAATTTGTTGACTTCCGCTGTAACGAGACGACTGTCAATTCTCGAACCAAATATGTTCTCCAGCCCTCCTCGACGCCGTCTTAGAAGAATGGCTGAGACGGAGGAAGAAACACCGGTCAAATGTTCTCCGTGCAAACTGGAGCAGTACAGGTGAGATTTGACCTCCAAAAAGGATTTAGGTGCGTACTGGGACGAACACTTCAACGCCACAGCAATGATACCTCAATGTCGGAAGAAAAGAACAGCACATTACCGCCGGAATGAAGGCTCTTCCATATTGTCATCCACTTTAGAAGAGGAAAGACAGAAGAGAAATATAGATTCTGTGCTTACACTACAGGTAATACAGAACTGAATAAGTCCGGGGTAGCTCGGTATGAGACAAGTATCATGGAAACTGAAAGAGTATCCATTGAAGCTTGCCTACCAAACCGATCATGTTGCTGGAACTATTCCGTTGCAAACCGAGGAAACGATGACGAGGCGACGCAGTCTCATACACCACCCTGGACACTCGCCTGCCAGGAGTAGTTTAGCCGCAATAGGGATGTAACCTCAAGAAGAATAGGTAAATCGTAGGTTCTTCCGGTTACGTGACATCGGAGATGAAGTCCCTAGGTCGCGGCAAGCGACTACGTCATCATCACCGAGAAGTCTGTCATCAATTCCACATTCTCCACCGGAAGTAGAGAAGATGAGGGAATGCGATTTTAACAGAAACGGTTCCAATGAAACCAATCCGTGTCAAGTTTAGCCAGATAACATGTTCTGGCGTAACTGACCAGCATAATCACAATCCCATGATGAGCTGTGTGCCGAAGAAGACGAGTCGAAACAGGTCTCCATAAGAGGATTTCTTTAGTGAATACGTTCACTATACCTCTAAAGACACAGTCGAAGTGGAATACCCAGAGGATCGACCAGGATCCCATAGGGCAGAAACTGCAGAAGATCACGTATTCTAAGAAAGTACGATCACTCCTTGTTTCGTTAAGATGATCAAACTCGGCAAGCATTGTCAGAATTTTTTGGGAATAGATGTGACGTACAAATAGTTGAACGAAACAGACCCAAAATGTATGGTTCAAACGAATTTGATCCAAATTCTGACAATAAGTCATACCTGGAGATAATGCTCCATTCATGACGCAACAGCAACACCCAATCGTCAGGGTCTACATAAGTCATATGGATCAACGAGGAACCGGAAACTGATGGACGGTAAAGGAATGCGCATGCGCAAACCCTCGTTAAGACCCAAAGACCATTGTAAAGCTGACTAGAGGGTCCGGGTGATGCTGTGACCCTGCAGAATGAGTTACAAACCGGAGTGAAAACCGGAATTGACGTCATACTGCCCAGCTGCAAAGTCATACGACCAGATACCAACGTTGCTAGTTGACAGATGTCGTAGACAGGAAGGAATGCGCTATGAAGATAGGCAGAACTTCAGGCAGCTAGATATGGGAATAAATCACCTGCATTCTCGAAACTGAAGAGCGAGATACAGCGGTGAAAATTCGCCAAATCGGAAACGATTGAAGCAATGGAGTGGCCAAGTATCCGAATCCATAAAACAACAACCGTTTCGTTGACATCAAAGCAGGCATTTGTATGATCGAAACCAATACGTAGAACGCCGTAGTTGATGAACTTGTCTTCACAACTTACGATTGTAAGTTAAATGTGAAAACAGGATACTCTCAATAGTTGCGTAATCGTCAACAGTAAGTTGTTATAAGAAACAGCAAAATGGTGACATAATCTGTACTTCCTCTCCGAAGTCACAGACGCCAATGAGATTGCCGACGTTTGTACGGTCGAAACCAATACGTAGAACGCCGTAGCCCCTTAAAAGAAGGAATGCGCTATGAAGATAGGCAGAACTTCTGGCAGCCAGAAATGGGAATAAATCACCTGCTTTCTCAAAACTGTAGAGCGAGACACAGCGGTGAAAATTCGCCAAAACGGAAACGGTTGAAGCAATGGAGTGGTCCAATATCCGAATCCATAAAAGAACAACAGTTCCGTTGTCACCAAAGTAGGCGTTTGCACGGTCGAAACCAATACGTAAAACGCCGTAAATGATGATCAGTTGTCTTCACAACATACGATGAAGACAGGAAACTCTCAATAACTGTGTATACGTCACCGGTGAGTTGTTATAGGAAGCAGCCACATGGTGACACAATCTGTACTTCCGGTCCGGAAGTGACAGAAGTCGTTGAGAGATAGTCGGTCTAACTGGGTACTTAGGCCGAAGGTGCAGATGAGCAACATTCACTACCTGTGTATGAAGATAGGCATAGGTCTAAATACGATACCGTATGCCTCACAGATTAGAGATGGAAGTGAAGATCTGCATAACCGGAAGTCGAATGTGATGTAAGACCTGATGGTTGATAACATTCAACGTTACCGGATGTGGCCGAGCAACCGAAACAATAGGATACGATGAGGCCCCTTTTGCGTCCCCCGTCTTTCTTCCGTAATGAACAGATACGGGGGAATACAAGGGCTGTGTATAGCTGAGTATAGGCATGTAATTCTTATCGTCGAATAAACAGCCCAATGGAACAGGTATTTATTCTTTTATTGTAGAATAAATAGCTCAGTGATACGTCGTATGTCTGTGTAATCGGAAGCTGAAGCCACGTAAGTTGAAACATGCGCCGTATATAACAGCAGATGTAGATGTGCAACCTTTACTTCACGTCTCGAAAGATGGAAAACGACAGTAAACACCCGATGTACCGGAAGTCGAATGTGACAACCGTTGTAACATGAGAAGTTACACTACGAGGTACATCGGACTACAGAAGCCACCGAAGGAAATGATGTAGGCCTGTACACCGCATGACGAACAGGAAATGCAGAGTAAGTCGGAGCAGTGTAAGAATCAGCCGGTCTGCTACACATCGATGACGTAACCGGAACACAATACATCGATGACGTAACTGGAGAACTAAACATCGATGGTTGAACCGGAACATCATACACCGATTACGTAACAGAACATCACAAGTTGCAGCAAGCCTGTAGAAGGATGTAGTTGCCGAAGTCGGAACATGCGCAAGAACAGAAGCGGAAGTTCTGAAGATGATACCGGAAGGTATGATGTAAGAGGTTGCATGAAGATATCCGAGAAACTCGGAATAGACGTAGACCGGAAGTCATAACTGGACCCAGGCGTACGTGGTTGTAGTACCGGTTGAGAAGCTGCGGGGTGCTGACAATGGTTGCGGCAGAGCCCTATATAATCTCGGCACATTCAAAAATGAACGGTCAGATTCAGCAAAACCGGATACTGGTGTAATAGTCAACGATGACAGGAAGTGATGATATTACAGATGCAGCAGACATCTCCGTAGTTTGTGTAGACGGCGATGAGCTGGGCCGAATTGTTTATAAATTCTCCGGAAGTGACGGGTCCTTGACAGGGGGGTAGTCACAATCTCCGACTTTATCGACGACGTTCCAGTTTGCTGAGGAAATAGTAGACACAGCAAACCGGAACAGGAGTTATTACAACCGACGACCTTACGGAAGTGGTGTAATAACGGAAGAAATTGCAGGCACATCTTTTCTCAATTTCTCCGGCATTGTTGTAGAAATATCTTCTGTATGACAAGGCTGTACCAAGGTGTTCGATGCAGCCGCCGATTACCATAATCTGAAATTGGAAGTAGGGAACAACATATGCGATCAAGGTCATCTCGTTCTGGATGACGAACGCCATTTTGTACCCGTTACAAACTTCACATAATCAGAAATAATTGGAAGAATATTTATTACAACAATGAAGTGAAACGGGGTGTCATTTTAACATGAAATTACGTTAACAGACATAAGAAAAGAAGGCTCTCCGTCTCTAAAGACGAGACGGAGAACAATACAATTTCTCG
>JAVTVY010035867.1:0-15034 GCA_036873755.1 Hanleya hanleyi
ATGAACCACGGTTTGGAAATTACTCAAATCTATCAAGTGATCCAGTACGTACCTGAGGCATGTTTTGCGGAGAATGCGGACCTCGTGACGAAGGCCCGTCGTCAAGGTGATCAAGACCCGAGTCAGGCCATCATGGCTGAATGTTGGAAGCTCACTGGCAATGGTTATTATGGAAAAACGGTAACCAATCAGGATAAGCATGTCCACGTGAACATTTGTAGCACTGCCCAAGCCCGCAAAAAAGTCAATTCTCCGCTCTTTCGGTCCGTGGAGGTGATTGATGACGACACTTATGAAGTCACTTCAGCCAAGAAGACTATCCGGTACAATTTACCTCTACAGATCGGATGTATGGTCTACCAGGTGGCCAAGTTACGCATGCTGGAGTTCATCTATGACTTCATGGGTGTCTATTTTAACCCTTCAGACTGGCAGTTGATGGAGATGGACACAGATTCGGCCTACATGGCCGTCTCCAACGCCGACTGGGAGTCCCTGGTGAAACCCGAGCTAAGGGATCAGTATGAAGCGGATCGCGACCTGTGGCTACCCCGACGCGATCACTACACCTACGACAAGCGGACACCCGGCCTGTTCAAACTGGAGTGGAGCGGTGATGCCATGATCGCCCTATCGTCCAAGACCTACTACTGTTACGGAGGGGATGAAGGAGCGGAAAATAAGTTTAGTTGTAAAGGTGTCAACCGGCGCGATCCCAACATCGACAAAGCTCTCTACCTGGGTGTGTTGGAAAGCCAGGCTAGTGCGAGTGGCACTAATCGGGGATTCCGGGTCGTCGACCACCAGATGCGGACCTATATCCAGCAAAGAGATGCCTTTACTTTCTTTTATCCCAAACGAAAAGTATTGGCCGACGGTGTGAGCACTACCTACTTGGAGTTGTAAAATGTGGAACACTAATAACTGTGGATACACGAGTTATAAAACTGTAAAAGTCAGGATGGCCGAGTGGTCTAAGGCGCCGGTGCGTAAGTGCTGGTCGGAAAAATCCGTCGTAGGTTCGAATCCTACTCCTGACAAAACTTTTTTTGTACCTTAATCACTACTATTTGTACCCTGTATTCTATTTGTATATATATATATATAGTAACTCATCATTCTTATTGACTTAAATAAAGAGAGAGAAAGTCAAATCATTTTTTGTGTTTTTTTCATCAATTTATTCAACAATGAACGTCAGAACAACAACGTCATAACAATATAATGTGATAATAATAATAATGGTCTGCGCGCGCAGTACATTAAGTTAACCAGAGAAATGGAGCATGCACATTAAAACGAGAGGCCGTCCAGTCATAGACGAGAACATCCCTGTCTTCGGCTTGACAATAATCATCAAACATATGTACAATGGTTGGCATAGAATGTCCTCTACTCCGGTGAGTGAGATAAAACACACAGTACTGTCCGCACACACTACTCAAGGGTCCTTGTAATCTTTGCGTATTCCAACACCACTCGGTCGTGGAGACGTCCATGAATTTCACCAAATCGGCATGGAGGGGTGCAAGTCCGTAGGAATCAAAGTATTCGCCCAGTTGTCCGGGGCTGGCGCAGAGGATAGTACTGGAAGGGATACCGTTGTCGGGGTAAAGGGCGTGATTCACGGGAATCCACTGCAAATAGGTTGAGCACCGTGTGGGTGGTGGTACTAGGTGGTGATGAAGTAGTAGTAGTAGTAGTAGAAGGCTGGTCGTCGCTTCTCAAGGTGGAGGGAAGATGACGTAGTGAAGTAGTAGTAGTACGGGGCGTGAAGGTGGATAGCTCGATGTAGCGGGGTAACGTAGTAGTGATGGCTGGAGTATACGGTGGTGTGGTGGTGGGTGTCTGGGTTGAGACGTGGCGGACCCTTGACGTCTGGGCTGGTGTAGGCAGTGGGGTCGTGGTGGTAGATGATGATGCAGAACGCAGGGTGTTGAAACAGGATATGACGTAGGATAAATCGTAGAACACACCGGTAAATAACGTACCCAGAACCACGACTAGACACAACACAGTACCGACTTGTGCTTTTCGAGTTCGTAACAGTACGGATAGACGACGTGTACTATCCATGGTACAAATCCTACACTGAAGGCGGGTGGTGATAGGCGTTAGCATTTATAGTCGTTTCATGTCACGGCCGGATACCCAGGAATTAAAGGAACGAGGCCATCCTTGCCATTTGACGAAATGATAGGGAATCCCACGTCGACGTTCCGTTTTCAAAATCTTTTCCACCGTGTAGTAATGTTTCGGTGTTTTCACTATAGGTTGTAATTCTGTCTCGTAAAACGTGCCTTGCAGTCTCTCGCCTTGTAGATCTTCCAGTTCATAGACATGGGGTTGTCGAGGTTTATGGCGCACGATGACAAAGTGTTCGTCACTCCAGTTCGGTAAATAGCCTTTCTCAAATTGGCCTTTCACTTTACTGATCCGCACCGTATCTCCCCGTTTGTAACGGGGGGTCGTCAAGGTTGGACTGGGGGAGTACAGCGTAGCACGTACTTGATGTTCGTTCCCTTCTGTCACGGTACGGGGCGCTCGTTGGATACTGCGATGAAAGGCCCGATTGTAGCCTTGTACCAGTTGAGAGAGTACATCCAGGTAGCGTCGCGTGTTTTGAGCCGTAAAATATTTGTACATCCGTCCTTTGAAGGTGCGATTAAAGCGTTCCACTACCGAGGCTTTCGTCTCATTGTACGTGTGAAAAAAAAATACCTTCTTTTTCTTAAGAAAGGCTTGAAAGGGTCGGTTGAGAAATTCTGTGCCTTCATCTGTTTGTAAATAAAGAGGTTTGCGCCCCGTCTTGAAAATCTGCTGAAACGCTGCTATGAGATTCTCTCCTGTTTTGGTACGAACGGGCAGGACCCAGGCATATTTGGATAGGAGCAACAACAACAACACAGATTACAGATCAATCCTTTTATTATGCGTGAACAACATAGAAATGCATGTACTGACCTGTCTGTGGGAGGTTTCCCACAATGGCGTTCACCTTCGCGTCTTTTCGTGTACGTCCGTGTCTTTTCGTTAAAGTCCGTGTATCTTCGGTAAAGTCCGTAGGCATTGGGCAAGGAAGCTTTTTCCCCGAGACCGAATCACCGCCAGACATGACTGCATCACCGCGGATGAATACATTCTTGCACTCACTCACACCTCGCAACATTGTCTCATTGGACATTGGACCGTCTGACCTGGAGGTGACCCTTTGACCTTTTGACCCGCGTCCGCGCGCGCACTGCCGGGGATGACGCGCACTTCCGGAGAACTCGCGCGCGCGCTCGCATGCGCTCGCGCTGCGGGGCGCTGGGGCGGGGCGGGAAAACACAAAACACACCGGCGATTGAACATACGGACGTCTAAGAGGAAACATTAGGAACTCTTCTATGTTTGGAGGTAGTTTTTAGTGAAAAACCCGGAAGTGACGTCATACAGGGTCCAGTTTTCGACACTGAGTGACCACATCCGACAAAATGGCCAGTTTTCGACACCGGATGTGCCGCCATCTTGAACATACGTGCCGCCATCTTGGATATGTCCCATAATGCACCGGGTCAAAATACTCGCTTCTGATTGGACGAGAGCTCTGGGACGGATTTGAAATACTCGCTTCTGATTGGACGAGACCTCCGTATTGCATCTGCGCATGCGCAGAATGATATTCCTACCGCACACCCAACCCATCAGATGCCCCTTCACGAATGCTTCACTTAGATACCTCACTCGACCCCATTGGTGCATTAGGGGCTCCCCTACATCCCAACACGGCTATTTTCATACACTTGGGCCACCGCGCATGCGCAGAATGCCGATAGTTCAACCCCACACCCAGCCCATCAGATGCCCCTTCACATAAGCTTCACTTTGATACCTCACTCGACCCCATTGGTCCATTAGGGGCTGCCCTAGCTCCCAACACGGCTATTTCCATACCCTTGGGCCACCGCGCATGCGCAGAATGCCGATAGTTCAACCCCATATCCAGCCCATCAGATGCCCCTTCACGAATGCTTCACTTTGATTCCTCACTCGACCCCATTGGTCCATTACGGGCTCCCCTAGCTCCAACACGGCTATTTCCATACCCTTGGGCCACCACGCATGCGCAGAATGCCGATAGTTCAACCCCACACCCAGTCCATCAGATGCCCCTTCACGAATGCTTCACTTTGATACCTCATACGACTCCATTGGCCCATTAGGGACTCCCCTAGCTCCAAAACCGCTATTTCCATACCCTTGGGCCACCGCGCATGCGCAGAATGCCGATATTTCAACCCCACACCCAGCCCATCAGATGACCCTTCACGAATGCTTCACATCGATACCTCACTCGACCCCACTGGACCAGTAGTCAATCTCCTAGCTCCAAAAAGGCTATTTTCATACCCTTTGGCCTCCGCGCATGCGCAGAATGCCGATAGTTCAACCCCGCGCCCAGCCCATCAGATGCCCCTTCACCTAACCTTCAATTTGATACCTCACTCGACCCCATCGGCCCCTTAGGGGCTCCCCTAGCTCCAAAAAGGCTATTTTCATACCCTTCGGCCGCCGCGCATGCGCAGAATGACGATATTTCAACCCCACACACAGCCCATTAGATGCTCCTTCACCTAACCTTCACTTTGATACCTCACTCGACCCCATCGGACCATTTTATCTAGGGACTACTTTTTCTCCGCGGAAGCTTTTTCCCGAGACCGAATCACCGCCAAAACCACGGCCAAACCGCATCACCGCGCATGAATACATTTTTTTTTTTTTTTTTTGCCGGAACTTTTTTTTTTTGCCCGAACATGCCCGAACATGCCCGAACCACGCCGCCAAAAAGGTGAGTGGGTGGGTTCAAAATGGCGGCTTGTTTTGTTGTTTTTGTAAGATAAGGTGCCGCCATTTTGAACCCACCCACTCACCTTGTGTACTGATTGACTCCGGTGAGTGGGTGGGTTCAAAATGGAGGCCTGTGTATGACCGTCATTTTGTACTCACCTTCCATTCCATCCACTAGACTATAAATAGCAGATATTTTTCACATTTATTCACCAATATACAAAAATCATGAGTTTTAGAAGACGTCGAGCTCTATTTACGCACCATCCGACTGGTGATCCGAGACAGGCTGCTGCTACAGAAAGAGAGACGGTTAGCCATGAAGAAGAAGATAGAGAAAGGGAATTGACGATCACCACAAGTTTTCAACAGGTGATTGAAAACGAAGCCACGTTAATTAACAGTGCCGAACAACTGGCAGAACAACTGCGGGAACGGATGAGAGCAGAAGAGAGTAGAAGGCTGCAAAGGTTGAGTGAACCACAGGACCAAGAAATAAACAGAATGCAAGAAGACGACGACAGTAATGTGACGGAGGCTGGAGAACAAGACGATGGCGAGCTGCCCTGGCTAAATACTAATCGACCTCCAACAACAACAACCACGATGACATGGCCTGTGGACACTCAAAGTATAATCACTTCCAATGAAGACCATACAGCCAGACTTCCCACCATTGCCGCAACTCCTTCAGCTGCAGAAACACCACAACCCTGTGGTCATGAAATAGAAATAAGCCGCCTCAATGAGCAGATTACGGCCATGCGGGGAGGCATGGATGGATTGGAAACCACAATAAATGGCATGGAGATGGCAATTGCCAAACTGAAGAAAGAACGCCGTGTAGAACAGAAGAAAACAAAATGCAGTGTGTGCACTGACGCGGAAAGTGGGTACGCCCTGTTACCCTGTGGACATCTTTGCCTGTGTAAGGATTGCTGGGTAACAATGTCGTGTGAAGGGGTCATGTGTCGCTGCGTTGATGCCGGCGAGTGCCATCTGAAAGTAAGGTGTCCACTTTGCAGGGAACATGTAGGAGGGATCAAGCGAATATACCGTGCATAAGTGTGTCGTATCACACTATCAACGGCCCTTTTCAGGGCCAATCCATCTTTCCGAAAGAGAAAACTTCTTTTCATAAGCACACCAAAACTAACACGAGCTCCCAGCATCTTTTCCCCCAAAAAAATTTTTTCACAAATTTTTTTTTTTTTTTTTTCAAAACAATAACAAAGAAAATCTGTATTGACAAAACCCGTCCTTCGGATGGAAAAGTTGTTTTAAAATTTTTTTGAGCTAGAGGGTCGAGTGAGATATATTATTGAAGCTGACGTGAAATGCTTCACATTGATACGTCACTCGACCCGATTGGACCACTAGGGGCTTCCCTAACGCCAAAAAGGCTATTTTTAAGATAAACATCAAAATCTGGTGTACGAAAATTTTTTTATTTTAGAGGTAGTGGGTCGAGTGAGGTATCTAATTGAAGCTGACGTGAAATGCTTCACATTGATACCTCACTCGACCCCATTGGACCACTAGGGGCGCCTCTAACCTCAATAACACTATTTTGATGTTTTGATGTTTGAGATGAAAAACATCAAAACATCAAAATAACCATTTTTGAGGTTAGAAGCGCCCCTAGTGGTCCAATCGGATCGAGTGAGGTATCAATGTGAAGCATTTCACGTCAGCTTCAATTAGATACCTCACTCGACCCACTACCTCTAAAATAAAAAAATTTCGTACACCAAATGTTGATATTTATCTTGAAAATAACCTTTTTGGGGTTAGAGGCGTCCCTAATGGTCCAATCGGGTGAAGTGAGGTATCAAATTAAAGGTAACGTGAAGGAGCATCTGATAGACTGGGTGTGGGCTTGAATTAGGGTGATTCCGCGCATGCGCGAAGCCCGAAGGCTATGAAAATAGCCTTTTTTGGAGCTAGGAGAGCCCCTAGTGACCCGATGGAGCCGAGTGAGGTATCAATGTGAAGGTGAGATGAAGGGGCATCTGATGGACTGGTGTGGGTTGAACTATCAGCATTCTGCGCATGCGCAAGAATGAAAATAGCCGTGTTTTGGAGCTATTTGACTATTAAAAGGGAAAAAAAGAATGAACACTAAGCATTTTTTTAATTTTTCTACTATTTTTTATTAACACACAATGAACGTATTCACAATTGAATTTAATACAATTATATCTGAGTATTGAATTTTTTAATACAATTAACAGTGAAAAAAAAAAAAAAAAAAAACTCTGAATTTTAAATACAATTATACGCTCTCCAGATCAATAAATGTGTAAGGTCAATGTTTTTTCCTTGGTCTCCTCAATAGTTGGTCAACAAGACTTGTTTGAATTCATCATCATCTTTCTGGCCTTGGTGGACATAGATGTACGTGACAACCTCTTCACGTGGGATTTTAGCAGGACAAGCCGCTACCACTGCTATGGCAATTTCTGTCTCGGTCACCTTCTGTAGTGCTTCAGTGAGGCCCGCGTATGAGGCTACCAGAGTGTTCATGTGAGGTCTGATGAGCTGCAGGACTGTGTCAATGTACTTCTGATATATATAGTTGGACACCTGGTGGGCCAGAGTTTGACTAATTGTACTGGTAAGACTCTGCAACTCCCGCCACGCTGTTAATTTCAATGTGACACCTTGAGGACAAGCCACCAACTCTTGGGTATCTAAGCGCTTCCGCCATTTTCGAATATGCACGAGGAGCTGGTCATTGAAATAAGAACAACTCACATAGATGTCGTCACACACATGAAATTTCGTTTCATCATTTCCCTGGTCCCGAATAACCGCCTCAATGGCGTAATCAAGGGTCTGCAGTTTTTGCCAGGTGTCCAAGTTGAGGGCAATATGCTTACCAGCTCTGTCTTTATAGCCCGCTGCATTAAAATGCACTTCTTCGTCTTTGACACTGACCGTCAAATAGGGGGAGAGCTCCCATATGTCCTTGTGGGCTGCCTGGTAAGCCGATTCGATCAGATTATTGATGTCCTTAACAGACAGAGGAAGTTCTTGTTTCACTTGCTGGGTCTCAACCACAGGTATTACTAACGGTGTTAGACGGGGGCGTTTGGGACGTCCAGCACGTTTAGTACTCTCTGGGTTAGTACGTTTGCTAGCTGTACGCTCTTCGTCCACCACTAACATATCCTCATCTGCTAGAAGGGCGTCGTCGGCTATCAATAAATGTGCTAGTTCTTCATTTCCCGTGATCTTCAGCCCCTCCACCAAGAGTAGACATGCATAGGGGCCATGGCGCAGTAGAAAGTCGATGAGAGCTTTGTTTTGTCCTGAAAAAGTTTTCTCGGCCATGATATCGTCGACATGCTCTTTCATGAGTATGTGTTCCTGCATAAGGAAATCACATAGTTCACTCACACGCTGTATTTCATCAATGAAGCGAACACGGTTGTTTCGAAGCGACACTTGCACGGTTGGCTCCATGACTATAGGCTCAGGCTGATGAGCAACTGCTACGGTGTAAAAGTAGGGTGAATGGGCACCGGTAAAAGTGAAAAAAGTAAAAGGTTCACAGCCCATACAACACAGGCAAGCTGACTGGATGACTGGCTGGCTGACTGGCTGGCTGGCTAGAGGTGAAGCAGACTAGAGGTGAAACAGGCAGGCTGGCTGGTCAAGTCAGGTAAGTCAGAGTGCTCCACAAAATAGTGCAATTGAATACACCCTTTCCCTAAAAATCGACTCCTTTTATACGTTTTTCACTATTGAGTGGGTGGGTTCAAAATGGCGGCACCTTATCTTACAAAAACAACAAAACAAGCCGCCATTTTGAACCCACCCACTCACCGGAGTCAATCAGTACACAAGGTGAGTGGGTGGGTTCAAAATGGCGGCACCCTATCTTACAAAAACAACAAAACAAGCCGCCATTTTGAACCCACCCACTCACCCTACAGGTCAATCAGTACACAAAGTGAGTGGGTGGGTTCAAAATGGCCGCACCTTATCTTACAAAAACAACAAAACAAGCCGCCATTTTGAACCCACCCACTCACCCTACAGGTCAATCAGTACACAAGGTGAGTGGGTGGGTTCAAAATGGCCGCACCTTATCTTACAAAAACAACAAAACAAGCCGCCATTTTGAACCCACCCACTCACCCTACAGGTCAATCAGTACACAAGGTGAGTGGGTGGGTGCAAAATGGCGGCACATTATCTTACAAAAACAACAAAACAAGCCGCCATTTTGAACCCACCCACTCACATAGGCCACGCCCACAAACATAGGCCACGCCCCATCACGCATGCGCACAAACACAATTATGACGTCACACACAGGTCTGCGCATGCGCAGTGAGGCGCTAATTACTCAATTTGCGGTGTACATACTACTGCTGCCTCTAAATAATATATACCATGGTATAAAATGCCAAGCCTGCCATAATTCGTATTTAGAGGCTGCCTCTAATTATTTTGTACCATGGTATAAAATGCCGAGCCTGCCATAATTCCTATTTAGAGGATGCCTCTAAATCGCCAGGCCTGCCACAATTCGTATTTAGGGGCTGCCTGTAAATAATATATACCATGGTATAAAATGCCGAACCTGCCATAATTCGTATTTAGAGGCTGCCTCTAATTATTTTGTACCATGGTATAAAATCGCCAAGTCTGCCATAATTCCTATTTAGAGGATGCCTCTAATTCATTTTAGCCGTAAGTCATAAACAACTCGATGTCATATCAAGAATATTAAATTTGACCAATGAGTAAACTTGTAACAAGCGTAGAGATATGGCACCAAATTTGTGAAAGCGCATATCATTGGTGGAAGTAATAAGAAGGCGAAAATTTACGACTTACGGCTAAAATGAATTAGAGGCATCCTCTAAACAGGAATTATGGCAGGCTTGGCGATTTTATACCATGGTGCAAAATAATTAGAGGCAGCCTCTAAATACGAATTGTGGCAGGCTTGGCGATTTACAGGCATCCTCTAAATAGGGATTATGGCAGGCTCGGCATTTTATACCATGGTACAAAATAATTAGAGGCAGCCTCTAAATACGAATTATGGTAGGCTTGGCATTTTATACCATGGTATATATTATTTAGAGGCAGCCTCTAAATGACGAATTCTGGCAGGGATGGCCAACCATAGTCAGTGTCTTCCAAACGACGACGTTTTCTTCCGAACGACAGCGGTACCTTCGGCCGTCTCCGGTGATGGTTTTTTTGATCGTTTGCTACACAAAAAAAACGATGGTGCAAACGATGGGTGTAGTAGCTGAGCGTTTTTTTCCATCGTTTAAAACGTCTCAACAGCAAACGCTGGTTGGATACCGTCCCTTAACCAACTTAGAACTCCAGCTGTGAGTGGCAGTCAAACCAGTCTACAGACCTTCTCTACACCAGTCACCTCCGTGATCGAAACGAGCCCAGTCATCACCACCACCAAACCACGTGTACAAGCCACATCGAGCTCCACACCAAGAATACAGTCAACACCTACACCAAGTACACCCACTACGTCTGAAAACCCACCGGATTTCATCCCTCACAGTGAACAGACAACGACGACCGACGTGGTACCCACCACCACTCCAGTTCACTCGTACCAAATTTACAAGAGCGACAGCGCATACAGCTCGAACCATGGACCCTCGGTGGCAGCATCCCTTCACTTGCGTCACTTGCAAAACGCGCTTCGTCAGGAAGCTCCTTCAACACGCCGACAGCATGATCACCCCATCCATTGCGCGAGTCGTGTGGTGTTATGGAGAATGGCAGGCAGCGTATGCAGCAATGCCCCATATCACGTTCGTGGAAGGCCTACCGAATCTGACCGATTTGGAACCCGACACCTTGGTGGTTCTGGATGATCTCATCGCGGAGACGGATGCGCGCGTCACCCAACTCTTTACCAAAGGCAGCCACCATCGACGGCTCAGCATCATCTACATTGTGCAGAATCTGTTCAGTAAAAACAAAGAACATCGGAACATCAGCTTAAATGCCCACTACCTGGTGGTCTTCAAAAACCCGAGAGATACCACTCAACTGCTGCACCTGGCGAGACAGATGTATCCCGGCCGCACAACGTTTGCGTTGGAAGCCTTTAAAGATGCGACAACCCCTCAGCACGGGTATATGCTATTCGACCTCAAGCAAGCCACCCCCGATCACCTTCGACTACGGACCGGAATCTTTCCCGGAGAGACCCACCACGTTTACATGCAAAAATAACGTAAACCCACCCACAGTGGCTCCCCCAGCTGGGGGGTCTGTGTGTTTGATGATGGGGATAATAAAAAGAATTAATACCACATCATGGTTGACTTTGTCTCTGTTCGATTTTCAGGTAGCCCGCAAAAGGATAAAAAGAGCAGAGTTGTGGGTTCTAGCATTAGTTGCACATGATGTCTGCGCGAATACGGAAGCACGCCAACCACATCGTGGGCGATATCAACACACCTCTGTTACGGGTGGTCCCCATTAAAAAGACGTATGGAGATCAAATCACCCACAGTTTCACCCACATGCTCTACCTACCCGTACGACAAACCGACATCAACACTATCACGGTGGATATAAGAGATGATCTGATAAAAGCTCATCAGATCTGCATGTATGATTGACCGGTGATAACGATAACGTGAGAAATAAACGTTCACCCTGCCACAAGAGAGAAAGTCATAGTTGTAAAAGTTGTTTTATAAAATGCATCATAATTATGACATAGATATATCTCGAAATGATGAGACAGAAGTACTATAATAAAAATAACAGCATAAATACATAAAACAAAAACGTGACTGATGTCGACTGACCAGAATAGCTCATAAATATGACATAGATTCAGCCACCGGGCAGGGGAAAATGATTTCACGAGTTCATGTAAAGCCGCCAGGTGGAACATTACGAGAATGAGTAGCTGCCAAGGTTGAAGTAAACTGTACGACTTTACATCAGCAGGGGAACCTATTAGTTAGGAGGATTTTTTCTTTCAACGAGCACTTGATCACATTAGTTTGAAAGGTGAGAATGGATATATGCCTACTTATACACAGGATCTGTCATCGAGAAATAAAGAGCATATAATGATATGATGGTGTAATACTGGGAGAGGAGAGGGGAGGGGGGAGGGGCGGGGGAGCACTCTCCCAATGTCAGAGTTTGTGACCTCCTATAACTGTCAGTGTAACAAGAGCACAGATTACAGTGTCCTCTTTAGCTGTGACATCCTGAGCTCACTCCGCTCCATTTAGAAACGGACGATGCTGATTGGCCGAGAGCCATGCGCAACAAAAGCTGCGCGCCAAGTGTTAACCCCAGTGCAATCAGAGGATATATCTGACAGTAGGGGGTATACAATCTGATGCCATGAGAATGAAGATGAGGGGGTCTGGTGAGAAGTCCACCGGTAAAAGCAAATCATTTATCGGCATACGTCCGTACATGCGATAAACAGCGCCTTCCTCAAATGCAGCTTCGTCAGATAATCGAATTAATTAATATTAATAATGTTTCTGCCGTTTCAGATCTGGTGCAAATGTACAGATGATTTACTCAAGTCACTTATTCTGTAATCGGTATATGCCCGTCTGGTCGTACGGTCACCAACAATTTCATGTCAGTTTCATATCTCGGTTACTGTTTGATGGACGCTTCGAAACTTACATGGAAGATGCTTGGTACCTTGCAGATGAGCACTCGCGGCGTCTTTGTCACCAATTTCTATGATTTGTCCACATGCCTTGCAGATGTGTTCAAACTGTTTGGTTTCTTTTACCACGGTTGATTTCCCAGATTTATGACCCTTTATCTAGTCCGATAATTTCTCGGTTAACTATTTCTTCGAAACTGAACATCGAAGGTGCCTCGTACCTTGAACTTTCAGGTTCTTCTTAACCGTTTCGATGATTTCAACAGAACAAAATCGTCAAAATAAATCTTTGCCATTTTACATATTAATTGGCGAAGACGTTTGCAATTTCCGTAGTATAGAGGATTAGTATTATGTGAATGCGCATTGTCAAGTTACCCGTTTTGATGACTTTCCTCCAGAATTATGGTCTTTTTTCTCTTGTATTCGATGAAACCTCAAACCTGAGACATAAAATGCCCCTGGTCAGACCAAATTTTATCCCAATTCTTTCAAAATATCACACTTTCCAGTAATAACAAGAATGCATCACCGGTACATTATGTGCAATGTAAATTTGATTTGAAACTTCATGAAACATTGCCTAGTTGGACATCCGTTTTCCTGCTGGTGAGTTTCACCTCTGAGTAAACCCGACCTCAGTACTATAATTACTTTGATATACATTTCCTTCACCTTGTAATCTTGAACTGTGGACTGCATAATTGCTATATATAAAACGCCCTATTCACAATTACACAATCGGATGTCTATAAACAAAGTAAAAGAGACCGGGAGTGGGTGGTAGATCACATACGGTACGCTACACTTTAATTTCTTAAGGGTTTTCATTCATAAGAAGACAGACGTAGTACTTGAACACATCCGCAAGAATTGGGAACGGATTCGCACGGGAAACCAGATCATATTTGTCGATAAAACATAATAGGGTCGTTATAACATAACGACAACTTAGTAAAACAAGGTAGGCCTATACATCATATGTTATCGCTAAATTAACATTTTTTTTCTAATATTTTCATCTAATATTAGTAATTAGACCGGTGTAAAATAAGCTTTTAATTATATTGAAGGAAATCAACCAGACGGATGAAGAAATAATAATCTGAGCTTATCCACCTTAAAGGACGTAATATCATTGAAGATTCCACGTCACTACGAGTCCACGATATTCAGCAGATCGAATGGATCGATGGACTGGCGAAATGGGAGATAACCCTGTTTGGCGGTTGCCCATGAATATCTGTTCAAAACAAGAGTACATGAGCTTCAAAATACGCCAGTTCAACATAGATATTTTAGGAAAATGTAAACCTATGAACGGATTAGTGTACACCACAGGCCCGCAAAACAAGAGATTTGGAGGGGGGGGGGGGAGCGGTGGCATTAGGGTGAAGTGTCGAAATATGGGGCCTCTATATATAACCCCATGCTTTATATAAAAAAACATATATAAAGCATGGGGTTATATATAGAGGCCCCATATTTTGACACTTCACCCTAATACCACCGCCCTCCACCCCACCCACCAAATCTCTTGTTTTGCGGGCCTGTGGTGTACACATGGACACATTTTTGGATGATTTTATTCCCCAACTCAAATTGCAAGATGGCTACCCGCAGGCCACACTGGGGAGTGAATCGATCTTTCCACTTGTGCTCCAGCACTTAGGACTGAGTTTAACATGAGACCACGCGTCTTCAAAATTTGCCAGCAAATTTGACCAGATTTAATATTTGCGATTCCACCCGAGAAAGACATGAACTAAAATTTGATACAGATTTGCACATTTATGAAGTCAGTCACATGGTGGACTGAAATTAATAGACAGTCAAATGGACATCATCTTCGTACACAAGTCGACTTCTCTGTTCACACTTCGAAGAGTGAACGGAGAAGTCGACTTGGGTATGAATATGGATGGACACACGCACCCCACAATCAATATAGGTTTCCTCTTTGTAAATAGTTGGAGGCACCGTATTCTTAAAAGGATTCATCAGTAGTAGGAAGCCCTGAAAATGAAACATTTATAAGTAATGTTGTTATTTATTATAAAATCAAACATGCTATGCCATATTCCTACAATTTGGAGATCCCTGCAATAGACATTATCTCTCCTTGATCGTCCGCTAGGTGTGCCTCCGCGCATGTCCGTCCTCTTTTTCTCGTGCGGCGCAAGACGTGTTTTGTATGAAGGCCGTAGCCAGTGGGGAGGACGGGTTGAGCAAATTAAGATTGATAGCAGGTTTGATTTGATAATAAATACCAACATTATTGATAAATGTTTCATATTTATTGATCCAATCTTCGCCTGCTATCAATGTATGGCAGACTCTCAACGGAGGAGGATGGGGAGCCGGCCTTGCAGTCTAGTTGCTGGATTGTGCAGAGCACGCCCTTGTCCTGATTGTTTTAGATCTGGTATGCCCAGTAATATCCTGATAATTCCCATGTCGTATAGAGGCGTAGGGAGCTCAAGAAAATTACAAGTAATACGGTGAAATGGTGGAGTATTGTACCGACCAATCTTCCGATTACTTATC